>VWPU01002356.1:0-11949 GCA_013398955.1 Callaeas wilsoni
CCGACCACAGCATGGACCATAGCGCTGGCCACAGCACTGACCACAGCACGGAACACAGCACTGACCACAGCGCCAGCCACAGCATTGACCACAGCACTGACCACAGCACGGAACACAGCANCACAGCACTGACCACAGTGCCGACCACAGCATTGACCACAGCACTGACCACAGCGCCGACCACAGCGCCGACCACAGCGCTGACCGACCACAGCACTGACTGACCACAGCACTGACTGACCACAGCACTGACCGACCACAGCACTGACTGACCACAGCACTGACTGACCACAGCACTGACTGACCACAGCGCTGACCACAGCGCTGACCGACCACGGCACCGACCATGGCACCGACCACGGCACTGACCACAGCTTCGTGGGACTTAATTATCACACAATCACAGAACAGTTTGGGTTGGAAGAGACCTGAAAGTCCACCCAGTGCCACCCCCTGCCATGTGCAGGGACACCTTCCACTACCTCAGGGTGCTCCAAGACCCATCCAACCCACCCTTGGACACTTCCAGGGATCCAGGGGGGCCACAGCTTCTCTGGGCACCCTGTGCCAGGGCCTCCCCACCCTCCCAGGGAACAATTCCATCCCAATATCCCATCTAACTCTGCCAAATTTACCCTGAAGCAGAGCTGGCTTTTGCTACTTGAAATCCAGACTACTCTGTAAAACCGGTCCTTGGATGTCGAACTCTCTTTGGTCTTCAGCTCTTCAGGTTGTAATTTAATGCTTCAAAATCAACCTAATCATATGCAGAAGCATAATTAGCAACTGTCAGATGGTCTAGGGTAAATCTGACCACAGTGGCTCAGTTGGGATGGTGTAAACCTGACTTCGAGGCTTTCAAATACTACAGCTGTGTTCAAAAAGAAAAAAAAAAGAAAAAAGAAACCCCAAAACTCTCCCTAAACTCAATATTCCAACTACATATGTTTTCTTTTGCAGACTTTTTGCTAATTTAGGCCAAGTTTATTAAAGACTGATTATTTACCTGAGTACTGACAATGATTAAAACCTAAAAACCTAACCCTGGGTGATGTGGTGGTTTTTTTTTTTTTTTTAGGATTTACCATTTCTACTGCTTTGGGATTGAAGGAAATGTGGTTTCACCTCTCCACAGCACCTCCATCCAGCCACTCTGAGCCACAGCTTTCCACAATAAGTTTAGGATTTATGTCATTCTCTGACTCAGACTTTCACCCTACATTTGTGAACATCAGCAGCATCACCCCATAAAAAAACCCATTTATTTTGGTGGAAGCCACACCAGTATCAAAAGCAATAAAAATGTCTCTATGTTCTAATAAGAAGAGAAAACAAGACTGACTTAAAATAATTGTTCTTGAGAAATAATAATTATGTGCAACTTTCTCCCTGCTGAACCTCAAGTTTAACTTAGACCAAACATTTCACCCAGCTGAGTCTAAATCCATTTTTTTCTAATGGTTAAAGAAAGATGATTCCAGAAGGAATGAAAGTTCTGGCCTGGATTTCCTCGCTGAGCAATTATGGATTTTTCCTCCACCATCTTTCCATATCAATATCCTGCATCTGTCCCAGATGGATAAAAATGTGCATCAAACACATGGAATGTTCTGGAGCCCCAAATATCGGAAAGACCTGGACCTGTTGGAGAGATGACCACAGAAAAACATCCTAAAATACCACTCAGTATCCCTGGACCATCCCATCCACCCTGGTCTTTGTTTTATTTGTTTATTCATTTTAAAGCACTGCAGTGAGTTTAAAACAGCACAAGGTCTAAAGCCAAGTGAAATGGTTCATGCTGCCCCTGAAAGAAAGTGGCTACAGGGACTCGGTGATGATTTTTCCTGTTAAAATTCCATTTGTAAGCATGGTTAGTACAGAAATACCAGGAATAACTACAGCTTTACCAGTGTAAATGACTTTAGGTCAAGATATAACTTTTTTATCCAGCTGCCTTGCCAAACAGCCCCGCTGGGAATTGTTTTTCCCCTTGTCTCTGTCCTACACTTGTCTGTCTGTATTTATGACACCAGCAGCTTGTAAATAACAAATGGGACTCAAATTTCCTCATAAATCAGCGTTTCTATTAAAGAACTCCAGTTTTAATGCCTATAACTTCAACAAAATATAATCTTCTGGGTGGACTTTTTTATTCTGAAGTTTCCCTTACATTCTCCTAAGAAAACAATCAAAAGAATTGACTGTATCTTAATAAAAATAAGCATGAGGGGGGTTACAATTTTTCCTCACGTTGGAAAAAATTCCAGCACGATTTTAGTGGCTGGGGCAATGTCAGAAATGCAGTTTGGTAAATCACTCCACCCTCCCTCCCAGATTTGTTAAAGCAGAACTTCACAAGAAGACATGGTAACAGACCTTTCCAGCTGAAAGCATTCCCAGTGCTGTGCCAGCAGGAAATTCCCAGGGATGCAGGAATTTGGGCAGAGAGATGAGCAGGAACAATGATCTGAGCCAAGTCCTTGCTGCACTTCTCTGCTGGAGTCCCCATCCCAGGCGCTGGAGGTGGAAAGGTGTGACCTGGAGGGAGGAAAAGAGATGCATTACCTGGGGAAAACTCAGGGAAAAACCTCAGGGAAAACGGAGTGGGAGAGAGAGGTGGGTCTGGAAACTGAGTAAAAGCTGCTGCAGAGAAAATGGAGTGGGGGAAACGGAATAAAAAGCAGTAATGAAAAAGAAATGTCTGCGAGGATGGGGAGGCACAGGTGCCCAGAGGAGCTGTGGCTGCCCCAGCCCTGGAAGTGTCCAAGGCCGGGTTGGACGGGCTTGGAGCACGCTGGGACAGCGGAAGGTGTCCCTGCCCGTGTATAGGGTGAAACCTGATGGTCTTTAAGGTCCCTCCCAACCCAAAGTGCCGCCAGGGATGTCACCCCGCCACCCTGGCCAAGGGGACAGCAGGGAACGGGTCCGGAGCGGCCACAATTCCCCCTCCGGCATCGCTCCGAGGCACCGGGGAGGGGCCGGGGAGAGACAGGAGAGGGACCGGGGAGGCACCGGGGAGGGACTGGGAAGGGACCGGGGAGGCACCGGGGAGAGACAGAAGAGAGACTGGGCAGGGACTGAGGAGGCGCCGGGGAGGCACCGGGGAGAGACAGAGGAGAGACTGGGCAGGGATTGAGGAGGCGCCGGGGAGGCACCGGGGAGAGACAGAGGAGAGACTGGGCAGGGATTGAGGAGGCGCCGGGGAGGCACCGGGGAGGCACCGGGGAGGGACCGGGGAGCTCTGCACGCCCCAAGCCACGCCCCATCACGGCCACGCCTCATTCCCGGCCACGCCCCATTCCCGGCCACACCCACTTCCCGGCCACACCCACTTCCGTCCGGCCACGCCCCCTTTGGATTGACGTCACCTCCCGAGGTGGCACGAGCGCCTCCGCCGGTGACGTCACGTGGCGCTACCGGGCAGCCTCGCCCCGCCCACGCCTCGTGCCACTCCGGGACCGTCGGGCAGGTAACGGGATACGGGGGACCGGGATTTGTGGTCACGGAGGGAGGGGACGCCGCCGGCAGGGCCCCCGGTGGCCGCTGCGCTCCCCGCGAGCGCCACCGTCCCCGTTTCCAGCTCCCCGCGGTTGCTTCCCCGCCGCTGGCCGTACCACCTGCGGCTCCCGAACACCCTTGGCTACCCACCCTGCCCGGGGACTCCCGAGGAGCGCTGCGGGAATCGCCCCGCGGGGCACGGAACGGAGCCCGGCGCCCGATGTGCTGCCCCAAAAGGGGTTTTGCTCCCCAGACCCGCACCCCGCTGTCGCCCGTCCCGCTGCCACCCACAGCCCGCTGTCTCCTGTCATGAATGCCCCTCCCACGGCAACAGAGTACAGAATTAGGGGAGCCCCCGCTTCTGCATCTTCCATGCTTTACACCCACAGCCTGCATCTCCCAGATTTGCTTCCCAGCCCCAGCCAAGTTGATCCAGAGGGATGGACAACATCCCAACCCTGCCACCCCCCTGCCCACAGCCTGGCGGGCACCCGACTTGCTGTGCCCCTGTGGAGGGACATCTTTGAGCAGTCACACCAACTGTTTTTCCTGCAGGAGCCACCATGGATCTGGTCCTGGAAGCCGCCGACCGGCACCTCCTGACGCCCTACGTGTACCCGGCGGGGTGGCCCGAGGGCGAGCCCTGCCGCCAGCTCCTCAGCCTCTTTGTCATCACCAACCTGGGGGCCCTCGCCCTCTACCTGTTCTTCGGCACCCTCAGCTACTACTTCATCTTCGACCACGAGCTCAAGAAACATCCCCAGTTCCTGGAGGTGGGTGCACCTTGGTGACTCCTCACCCAGGCCCTGCATGGCAGTGTCCCCCTTGCCATCCCCTTGTCCATTCCAAATGTCACGTGCCAGTGTTGTGGCATGGGCTGTCCCCACTGTCACAACCACCCCTCTCAGCCTGCTGTTGCCCTTGATCCTCCCTGACTAGAAACAAGCAGCACAACCCACTAAACCCAACGCCCAGCGTGAGCCCTGTCCTGCCCCAGGCACATCTGTCCCCATATGAGCAGCACCCTGTGTCCCCCACCATGGCACAGATGCCACGACAAAAGGGTGGCCAAGACGCCAGCCCTCTCTGCCTCACGAAGGGCATTGGGGCTCTCAGGGTGTCCCCTGTGCCCTGACCTCTCTTGCCACACCCTGCAGAACCAGGTGAGCCGGGAGATCGCCTACGCCCTGCGCTCTCTGCCCTGGATCAGTGTCCCCACTGTTGCCCTGTTCTTCGCCGAGGTGCGGGGCTACAGCAAGCTCTACGACAACATCGAGGACTCCCCGTATGGTGAGTGACCTCCCTGCACCCCCTGCCACAGCAGGACCCTCTCCCCACCTGGGTCACCTCCCTCAGCCCTCATTTCTCCCGATGACAACCCCAAGAAATCCTCCTGGGTACCTCCTGTCCCAAGCCATCAGCCAAAAACTGAAGTTCTCTTTAGGGGAGGCACCGATACGCCCTCACTCAGCGTCATGTCCCTGCTTGACGCAAAAGAGATCCTTCCCTTCCCTGGGCATGGGTCCCAGTAAAATAGCACCTGACTCACTTTCCCTGAGTCACAGGGGTGCTCTCACCTCAATGGGGCAGACCCGGATACGATTCAGACGTGTCTCCCACCACGAGAACCATTGTGGAGGCCCTCACAGCCTCCTGATGCCCCCATGTGCCACCTCTGACATCCCTGTTACCTCCCAGGCTGGTCTGGCGTCTTCCTCAGCATGCTGTCCTTCCTCTTCTTCACTGACATGGGCATCTACTGGATACACCGTGGTCTCCACCACAAGCTGTTCTATAAGGTATGGGACAGGGCAGGGGGCTCTGGACAAGGGTCCTTGCCCTGCTCTGGTGACACGTCCAAGCTGCTCCTCCCAGGGAATGCATGCTCGGATGGGAATGGCTGAACAAGGTGTCACCATGTGATGGGAGCTGAGACCCCATTAGGGCACGTGTCCCCCTCTCAGTTTGGGTGGTGATGGGCCAAAAAGCATCCCCTGGGGCCGTGAATCTGGCTGGGGGACCCGCTAAAAGGGACCACTCCGACTGACAGCCCCCTGTCCCCGCAGCGCTTCCACAAGCCTCACCACCTGTGGAAGATCGCCACGCCCTTTGCCAGCCACGCCTTCCACCCCGTGGACGGCTTCATGCAGAGCCTGCCCTACCACGTGTACCCCTTCCTCTTCCCCCTGCACAAAGTCACCTACCTGGGCCTCTACATCTTCGTCAACGTCTGGACCATCTCCATCCACGACGGCGACTACCGCGTGCCCCGGCTGCTGCGGCACGTCATCAACGGCTCTGCCCACCACACCGACCACCACCTGTACTTCGACTACAACTACGGGCAGTATTTCACCCTCTGGGACAAGATTGGCGGCTCCTACAAGAGCCCCACGTCCTTCGAGGGCAAAGGCCCCCACGATTACTTGCGCAAGCTCCGAGAGAAAGACCCGGGAGCATCCAACGGCGTCGCGGCCTCCAAGACCGAGTAGGCGTCCTCCGAGTGTGTCCCTTCTCTGGCTGGATGTTGTCCCATTCCTCTCCGGCCACCCAAGACTGTTTTCCACGGACAAAGAGCCCCTGTCCCTGATGACGTGACCAGCGTGGGGTGATTTTTGGTGAGCGTCCGACCTGCCCCAGTCCCAAAACAGCGGCGTCCAGCCTCGCTCCACACCACAGATCTGCCCTGTTTTTCCTACTGCTTCCCCTCCCAGCTCCCTTTGGATCTCTGCTAAGGTCCTTGCGCTGCTTTAGTGCTGTGCTGATGCTTTACAAGAAGAATAACATGGCACAAATAGAACAGTAACGTGGCACAAATTAACGTGACTCATGGCAGAGTCTTCATTTGTCTGCTGCGCCCCTTGGTTGACGATTCGTTGTTCCCATCATGGTGTCCATTGGGACGAGCTGTATTTTGGAAAAAAAGCCCTACCTTTTGCAGGTGGTGTGGCTTCTCCTGATGGCTCCCTTGGTGGGACTTCTTGCACTGAACCTCCTTCCTCTTGCCCGGGGATGTCCCATGGAAACACCACGCCTGTAGGACAAAGGTGTACTTTGAGTCTCATAGGTCTCTCGAGCTCCCTGAGTACACGGAGGAGGAAGGGAGGAGGAAGGGAGGAGGAACAGGCACCCAGATGTGAGGGGCAGGGGCTTCTCCTCACTCGAGGGTTTGTGGCCAGCTTCCCCCTTAAGGGACCTGTGTGTTTCCTGCTGAAATCTGCTCAGCGCACCTTTGGGATTGACCCACGTTCAATAAATCTCAATTGCCGACTTGGCTGCTGTTTGGTCCCTTCCCCCTGGCTCCTGGTGCCATGCAAAGTCTCCTGGGGCAGCCAGTTTCTGCCCTGCAGCACCCATAAGGGGCTTGTCACAGACCCGTGCTGCGCTGGCAGCAAATTTGGGCCAAAACGGCAGAGGAGGGCAACGAGGCTGGTGAGGGGCTTGGAACACAAGCCCTATGAGGAATGGCTGAGGGAGCTGGGGTTGTTTTGAGGGAGCTGGGGTTGTTCAGCCTGGAGAAGAGGAGACTCAGAGGTGACCTTATCACTCTCTACAACTTCTTGAAAGGTGGTTGTAGTGAGGTGGGGGGTGGTCTCTTTTTCCGGGCAACAACTGATAGAACAAGAGGACACAGGCTTAAGAGGCGCCAAGGGAAATATAGGTTGGATATTAGGAGAAAATTTTTTACAGAAAGAGCGATAAAATATTGGAATGGTCTACCCAGGGAGGTGGTGGAATCACCATCCCTGGACGTATTTAAAAAGAGATTGGATGTGGCACTCAGTGCCATGGTTTAGTTTAGTTGAGGTGTTGGGATAGAGGTTGGACTCAATGATCTTGAAGGTCTCTTCCAACTTGGAAGAATAGAATAGAAATAGGATGGGAAAAATACAGTCGGAGTGGCCAGAGCCACCTCCTGTCCCCCAAACCTCCTTACCTGTAACCATGTCCCAGTGCCACCTGTGCTTTCCAGTTCCCTGGTTCCCCAGTTTCACCAGTCACTGGAGCCCTGCTGCCCTTGCTGGGGATGGAGGCCCTTCTTTGGGTCCCTTGCTGTGGTGACAGCCCCTCTGCTCCCCCCCAGTCTCAGCTGTCCCCAGGCAGGGCATGGCCCGAGGCCACACCAGCACACCCCGTGGCACCTGGTGAGCACAAGGGACACCTGTCCCACGTCGTGCTCTGCTTTCACCTGCCCATCCCGGCTCGCTCTCCCCGCATGCCCAGGACCCCTGACCTCTGTTTGCTGATTAACCTGGGGCTGGAGCACCGCCCAAGGTCAAGGCACGGCCCAGGTCAAACACGGTGACATCGGCCACGGGTCTGAGTCCAAATCCACGTGAAACCCTCGGGAAGAGCCCCAGGCTTGTCGTCACCCCATCCTTTCACCTTTGCTGAGCCCCGTGCCTGGGCACCCCACCCTGGCAGCTTCGGGACAGACAGTGACCCTCGGCAGCCGGGTCCTTGCAGGGAAGTAAAGTCCTGGGATGAAATGACATCACTCCTGGTGCCCTGGTACCCTCCCAGGGCCCTTCTGCTGGACACCTGGCATTCCCACCGGGATGGATCTGCAGCCCCCCAGCGCCCAGGCACAGGGAAGTCGTGTCCTGCCGGTGCCACGCGCGCCGTGCCAGGGCTGCCGGCACAGGGCGCGTGCCCCGCGGTGGCCTTGGGGCACTGTGGCACCGAGAGCAGCAGCTCTGGCTCTGGTCCCCTGATGCTGCTGTTGCCACAAGATGGGGATGTTGCTCACGACAGCCATCGCTGGAGCTGCACCTGCGTGGATGCCCTTCCTCCTCCTCCTCCTCCTCGTTCCCCCAGCGTGGGGCAGGAGCAGCTTTGCCGTGCTGCCTCTCTTAGAGGATACACACGGATTGTCCCAGCTCCTGGTCCACGACCCCGTTTTTTATGCTTCTCCTGCCACCAGAGCCTTTCCTGCTGATTTGTCTGCAGTAGCTTCCCCGTCTCACCCCACACAGAGCATTTTCTCCCCTCCTTTCACCCCACACCATGCTCTGCCGCGCATCAGGGCAGTGCCACACACTGAACATCCTCCTCAGAGAGACTCCAGAACACAAAGTGACCCATCGTGTGTGAATGCAACGAGTGGGTGCCTCTGACACAGCCCTGAGCCCTGCAGGAAACCCTACAACCATCATCATCCTCTGAGGAAGGGTCTGAGACCATGGCCATGAGTGGGGTGACATCTTTGGCTCTTGTCCCTGGCATCCCTGTTTTGCTGCCTGACTCAGCTCCAGCAACATGCAGTGGTTCCTTTAAGCAGCTTGACTCTCTCAGTGAGGCTTTGTGGGGAATGGCTGTTCCAGCCCCTCAGTCCCCTAAACCCTCTGGGACCTCTAAAGCTGAGACAGGGAAAGGTCTCAGGGAAGAGGGGAAGGAAAACCGGGGGGCCAGGGGCTCCTCGCCTGGCTCTTGGAGTTCACAGCTTTTGCTGCTGATGAAATCCAGATGGACCTTAAAATAAACTCTGCACTGTTCCCCTCTCCCCTTTACGTCTCTTTTCAAGAAACAAAAAATACCTTGGCAAGGGAAACGTGTGTTTCCCTGCACAAAGAAAGAGCCATTCATCTGTGAGCATTTACCAGGGCTGGGTTCACCCCAGAGCTCCTGGCTAAAGCTCTCTCCCTGGGCCCACCACAGGGGGACAGGGACCCTCCTTGCACCCTGCAGGAAGTGTGAAACAAGTGCTGGGACAGGGACAGCAAACCACCCCCCCACACACACCATTTTCCTCCATTTAGTACCTCAGCAAAGGCCGTTCCTAATTTCCTCCAATTCCTTATTCTAATCCTCCCCTATTCCTCATCTCCAGGTCCTTTTTGAGTCCTTCTCATCTGGCCCAGAGAACAACTGGCTACAGGGATTCTCACACAGTGACACTCCCTCACTGACCCTGCCCGTACCCACGGTGACCTCCTGTCCTCCAGGGGGACATTACCCCGAGCCAAGACCTCTAAAAGCTTTATTAGGAGGGCTTATAATTGTATTGACCCGATAATTGAAATACACTAACTGGGTTTCTAGGTGAAAGCACCTCGGGGAAAGCTCTGGACAACATTGCTGCTATTAAGGCAAGTGGAATAAGGGGGAGCAACACTGCCTCGGGGCTGTCCATAGGATTTATAGGCTCCCCTTCCCTCACTGCTGGGCCACATCCACTTTCTTTGATGGAAATGCTGGAACGGTGCATATGAGGCAGAGGAGTTGAAAGCCATCAGTGTTCTCAGCACCTCTGGGACACAAGAGGCCAGAGCCTTTTCTGAGATCCTGCAAGATCATGCCTCAAAAACCACCTCTGCCTTAGAGAGACAAGCTGGGGCTGAGCAACAGGCACGGCTCCACTCTCCTGTCATCTCCCAGCGTCATTTGAATCTCCTGCCTCAAATCCTTGCTCCCCCTTCTGTAACACCTGGGACACACACGAGCCCCGAGCAGGGATGGGACAAATTGCTTTCTGAAAGGGAGGCACAGTGACCAGGGGAGCAGCACCAGGGGAATCCCCACGCCTGGGAGTCCAGCACTGAGCTGCCCCAATAAATCAGAGTTGTGGCCACTGGCATTGGTCCTGTGCTGTCCCTGCAGAACCAACCGAGCATCATCGGTGAGTTATGGGCATGTTACCTATGCCAAGTGTTTTAGGGAAGCACACAGCCACTGGCACAGCTCAAGCCCACCTGCCATGGGTGGGAGAGGTGGCAGAAGACCCTGGAGAGACCCTGAGGGTCTCTGGCTTCCCACTCCCACCTTGTCTGCCTCACCTTCCCAAGTCTGCCCAGGTAAAAAGATAGCAGAAATTGAGATGAAGACCTCTGAGGGCTGCCAGAAACGTACCATGGGGGAGTCTGTCACAAGAACCTGTGAAATAATTTGCACCTTTTCCTCTTGACATCCATCCACACCTTTACCTTCCCATCCAGAAGGAGACTCAGATTTTCATCACAATCAGCAGCAAGGACCTGAGCCTCTGTTACCACGATTTTATGGTTCACACCACTGTGATTCTATCAGACCTCAGCCTGGACAACTCTGCCACTTCTCACCAATCCTGGGGTGTTTTAGGCCCACATCCTGGGCTGGGGGACACACCTGCAGCATGCATGTGGGAGGAAAAATATGGCTTGGGTTTTTGGGGGAAACCTCACTCCTCCCCCAGAGAGAAGCAGCTGCAACGTTTTTACTTTACTTGAGTTTCTTTTATAGAATCCTAGGATGGTTTGGGTTGGGAAGGACCTTAAAGCTCATCCAATTCCACCCCCTGCCATGGGCAGGGACACTTCCCACTATCCTAGATCGCTCCAAGACCCATCCAACCCATCCTTGGACACTTCCAAGGATGGGGCAGCCATAGCTTCTCTGAGCATCCTGTGCCAGGGCCTCACCACCCTCACAGGGAAGAATTTCTTCCTAACATCCGGTCTAAGCCCACTCTTTGCCAGTTTGAAGCCTTTCCCCTTTGCCCTGTCACTCCACGCTCTCCTAATCAGCTTCATTTGCTTCAACACAGTTTCCTTTCACTCACTGTCACTCCCTTCGACTCGATTTCTGGCTGCTTCATTTCTCTTTACTCCATTTCACAGAAATTAACTTGAACTTACTTCACTCCATTTCGTTGGGCACCCGATCATCCTCCGGAAAAGGAGAGGGAGAGAAAGAGAAAGAGGAGAAAGGGCAGGGGAAAGGAGTGGGAAAGGAGAAGAGGGGAGGGGGCCTGAGCTTTAATCCATTTCACATAAATTAACTCGGACTTATTTCACTCCATCTCGACAGGGACCTCTGGAGAAGGAGAAAAAGATGGAGAGGGAGGAAAAGAGAAAGAGGGAGAAGAAGAGTGAGAAGGAGAGGAGAAGAGGGGAGGGGGCCCGAGCTTTAGTCCATTTCACATAAATTAACTCGGACTTATTTCACTCCATCTCGGCGGGGCTCCGAGCATCCTCTGGAGAGGGAGAAAAAGACGGAGAGAGAGGAAAAGAGGAAGAGGGAGAAGAAGAGCGAGGAGAGGAGAAGAGGGGAGGGGGCCCGAGCTTTAGTCCATTCCAATAAATTAACTGGGACTTATTTCACTCCATCTCGACGGGGACTCCTCTGGAGAGGGAGAAAAAGACGGAGAGGGAGGAAAAGAGGAAGAGGGAGAAGAAGAGCAAGAAGGAGAGGAGAAGAGGGGAGGGGGCCCGAGCTTTAGTCCATTCCAATAAATTAACTGGGACTTATTTCACTCCATCTCGACGGGGACTCCTCTGGAGAGGGAGAAAAAGACGGAGAGGGAGGAAAAGAGGAAAAGGGAGAAGAAGAGCGAGAAGGAGAGGAGAAGAGGGGAGGGGGCCCGAGCATCCGTGCCCGCGGGGAGCGGCGGGGGGGGCTCGCAGCGGCAGCGCTGCCCATGCACATTCTCTCCGGGCGGCGGCGCGGCTGCCGCTCCGCCCGGCTCGGCTC